>OX381719.1:11033350-11054860 GCA_947462335.1 Harmothoe impar | reverse complement strand
TTTTAGAGTCAGGGTGGAATAAGGCCCTTAGTTTTAGAGTCAGGGTGGAATAAGGCCCTTACTCGTCCTCGCACGACGCCTACCCCAGCCCCTCCCAATTAGCGGCACCAGGAAGGCGGCAGTCGTAGTTCCCGTGAGACCCACCCAGGGCCGCGCCCCGCGCCATTAGCACCGCGCGTCTTCTCGTCTTTTCACGCTACCACGAGAGTAGCACGAGAGTGGCATCGGCATGTCGGCGTGAGACGCCTTAAAACAACCTCAGCATGGCGTGCAGGTACTGGGAGCACACAATGTTAACGGGAGAAGGACCCCCCCCCCCCCTCCCCTCCCCTCCCGTCCCCTCCCCTCTCCACCCACCTACTCGGTCTCCTACTCACCCCCACCACCACACACCTCCCAACTCCATGGAGTTCTGCCTCCCTCCCCTACCCACCTTTCCCTGCCTCCCTTGTGCATCCCTCACCCCTCTTCTCCTATACATGTACAGTAGAATCTCGTTATAAGGAGGACGGATATAAGGAGCAGACGGTTATAAGGAGCAGATTTGCCCTGCCACGATTTTTTCCATACATTTCTATAGTAAAATAACCCTGTTATAAGGAGCAATTCTCATGAAAAATTGTTTATAAGGAACATTGTTTTTACGTGCCACGATTTTTTCCATACATTTCTATAGTAAAATGACCCTGTTATAAGGAACAATTCTCATGAAAAATCGTTTATAAGAGCATTCTTTAACTAGGCTGGCCCAGGGGAGGGGGGGGGGGGCAGGTACGGACATGTGCTATGTCAGGGCTTCTTCCTGTGATGTGGCCAGTCCAAGGGTGGGGGCAGGGTCTATGTCAGGCCTTCTTCCTGTGATGTGGCCCGCCCAAGGGTGGGGGGGGGGGGGCAGGGTCTATGTCAGGGCTTCTTACTGTGATGTGGCCCGCCCAAGGGTGGGGGGGGGGGGGGGGGCAGGTACGCACTTGTGAGGTGGGAGTGATGGGAGTGGCTTCATTTATCTTTAAATCTCACTATAATATATTCTTATATACTGGGAGCTATTTCTGGACTTATCACCTCGTAATAGGTAAGTCTAGGACAAGTCTACAATGTTTCTTTACTATAGAAATGTATAGGAGAAGAACAGGGTATGACATGATGCTCGTTATAAGCCAGTACTTGTTATATAAATGCTCATTATAGCCAAGCTGTAATAAAATCGGTTACAAGGAAGGTTGGTTACAACGAGCAAATTTGCCATGCCAAAAGGTGCTCCTTATAACGAGATTTTACTGTACATGTATGTGGACCCTATTGCCATACCCCAGTGGGCACAGAACATTGAATCAACATTGATAGATGGTTGTCAATGTTGATGCAATGTTGATGCAATGTTGATTCAACATGAAACTAAACTCTGTGCCCACTGGGACAGACCCCGCTCAGCTACTCATCCCTACATATGTAATTTATTTACTTTACTTTTTTATTGACCTTAGCTTACCCCTCTCTGCCTGCCTGCCTGCCTGCCTGCCTGCCTGCCTCCATGCCTGCCTCCATGCCTGCCTGCCTACCCCCCTGCCCCTCTTCCAATGGGCACAGGACATTGAATCAACATTAATAAACGGTTGTCAATGTTGATTCAATGTTAATTCAATGTTGATTCAACGATAGACTGAATGTTGTGCCCACTGGGCTGCCCCCTGCCTCCCTCCTTGCCCAATTGCCTCTCTCTTGCCTGCCTCCAAGCCTGTCACTTTGCCCGCCCTCTCCCTCTCGACTATTGCCTCCTTGCATCCCAGTTTCCCTTCCTACCTCCCCTGCTTGCTGCCTACCTCTCTGTGTGCACAAAAGTCAATTCAACATTGAATCAACATTGACAGCCATTTATCAATGTTGATGCAATGTTGTGCCCACTGTGTGTTTGTACCCCATATGGACGGCCATGATACATACTGCGCCTGTCATCTCACTCACTGTGGGATATACGGCATTAGCGTATTAGGCCGCCATCTTGGCTCAAAGCAATGCATTATGGTTAGGCCCCCGACTCCAGAGCAGTGCATCATGGGAGAATTTCTTATCGGCGCCTTTGTCTGAGATGTGAGGGGCGGGGATTAACCTGATAAGGAGATGGGTTTAGCCCCCTGACTACCTGAAGTACCAGGATGTGCTAGTCCCGCATACAGCACTACGTCTACCCCTGCCCCCCCCCGCCCACACACACACACAACCAGTGTTCTGTTCTGAGTAACTCTTCTCCACCAAGCCCCTGCTGTGTAGCAGACCTACCAGCTCTGCTCCCCTTGCCCCCTCACCCCCTACAACCCCCCTCCCCCCGCCCCGCCCCCCACACCGTCCCACCTCCAGTCTCCTTCCAAGTCGCGTGTAGTTGGTCTCTCGCTAATTGAGTTTTCGGTCCCGTATAAAACGCCCCCTTTCTCCCGCCTGACATCAAACGTTAGAATTAGGTTCATTGCGCACGCGCGGCGGCCATATTGGCTTCATCTCCGGGGCTCGCGTTTCGGCCTCGCCCTAACGAACGCGCGCACCATTAGCCCGGGAAGAACGCGACCCGACGCGTCGCGTGACGCCCCGCGACGCCACGACGTCACCCGATCTGCGGCCGGAAGTGGAGGCCAAGATGGCGGCGGGGTGGGTTAGTTCTGGGGCTGGACACTAGGGGCAGGAGCGGCGCTGTTACCCGACACGGCGCCACGCGCGGGCGGGGGACGGGACTTCGGCACTTCCTGTTTGTAGATCTCGCCACCAACGAGACCATGACGAGACTAGGACGAGATCTGAATGAGGTCTCTTATTTTGTCCTACGGAAGTACATATCCTTATAGAATGTGTTGTCTGCACTTCACAGTATTCTAAAATCTGGTCAAAGTAAAAAGTGCCAGTGTGTCTTGGAATAACTTTTTGGAATGACGTTTTGAATGAATGTTTATCAAGTGGTCAAGAAAGTGTATCATTTTAAGCCCTCATATTGATATTTTATTATAGTTTTACACATTTACCCGCCTCCTGACCATAGCCCCCTTACCACGTCTATATAAATATTAAATGCCCCCCCCCCCCTGGATGCCCCCTTATTTACCCAGCTCCTCTCCAGCAGGTCGTTAGTTCCCCCAGCCCCCACCAGTGTCACTGTTCACTGGGACGCTCCCCTGCCCCGTCCGCTCCGGTCATGTGACCGATGACGTCATTGGCTTAGTTTCGCTGGTCCCTGTCCTGGTGCACCACTCAATAAAGTATACATCAGGTACCAGCGGCCACCAGCGGTGGTCTGGGGGGGGGATATATTTATCACATTTAGTTTATGAACCGCTTTACGTGCTATCCACGGTTTTACATGTAATGCAAGTGATTCCTATGTTGTACTCAGGATGATTACAATTAAAATAAGAAATCGAATTGAATTGTACCGCAGCGAAATCATTCCTCATAATTATTGTGAGTGACATCTGTTAACCTTCAACGATTTTATCCTCAAGGCGTCATGTATAATCTGTCGCAATGATGCCCAGTAACAGCATCGGCGAGATACCACACACAAACTGTATACTGGACATGTGGGATGGGGGGGGGGGGGCTGAGAGGAGAGGAGAGTGAGTAGTAAACAAAGTAGGGTTTTAGTCAGGCACGAACACAAGACCATTTAGACCCCCTGTGGTACTCAGAGGACGGAGACAGGGGGCGGGGGGGCGGGGGACTAGCAGGGGCTAGTAAGTAGTACACAAGGTAGGGGTTTAGTCAGGCGCCGCAACAAGGTAACTGTAATCTGTAGCATTCTGACATTAAAGGCTTTAAAAGAGCTTTACAAGCTTCCCCCTATCTTCAGCAAGGGTGTGCGCCCCCCCCCCCCCCGCCCCCAACACAAACATTACTTAATGATACTGCTCAATGCATGCCTATCTGTGGATGTAGCATCAGTTGTGTTGACAATACCAGCATCTAAACGCCTCTGATATACCTCGTTAATGACGGCATAATACCTTAATGCATCATGCCCTTGGTCATCATGATGCACGAATGCAGCCCTGGCGAGTAGCTCACTAGTGCTGCATTCAAGCATCATGCCGACCCTGCAGGGTTGAGACACGCCCGAAGGGTCGGCATGATGCAGCAATGCAGCACCAGCGAGTGACTCGCTGGGGCTGCATTGGTGCATCATGACGACAAATGTCATCTTTTAGTGACATCAGTCCTTAAAGGGGTACCGCCCTGTCAACTCTACCATATGAAGGTGACCCCCCCCTCCCCCCCTTGTACCCACCCTGCGTCTACTTACCCATGTCACTGTGTGACCCCTAGCTCTATGTACATCTACAGTAAGGGACGCCGCTCCAGCAAACTTCTCCGACAAGTTTCTGACATAAAACGGACCCCCCCTTTACACCTGTAACCCCCCCCCCCCCCCCCCCCCCCCCACACACACACACAGTACCGAGTGGTGGGTCAGCATGCCCCCCTTCCCTGCCCACCCAACCATGACGACCCCTGACACAAAACGCCGCCATCTTTGACGTCAAAGCGGAAGTACGTCATCAAACGGCGCCAGCCTCGCTTTGAGTGCCGGCTCTGGGGGCTGTCAGTGGAATAAAGGATCATGGGATTGTCTCTGGGTGGGTTAGGTGTGTGTGTGTGAGTGTGTGTGTGTGGGGGAGTGTCGTAGCTGGTTCCCGATAAGCACGCTAATTACCGCGCTCAGCCAAGAAATGAAAGCGAGGCTGACTGCGTCTGTGGGCGATATTGAGGGGCGGGGAGCGGGGCGCCTGGTGACAATGTCAGCCCACAGGGGGCGGGGTGGGCAGCAAGGGGCGCATGCGCACAGAGGGTGGGGTGGGCAGTGTGTGGTACACAGGGATCAAAGGCAGCAGTTAACCAGTGGCCGCTACTAGAGGGCAGCACCAAGGGGAGGGGGGTACACTGGTATAGGGGAGCTTTAACCCTAACCCTTGTTGGATGGTATAATGGTATAATGCATCCTGCCCTTGGTCGGCATGATGCAAGAATACAGCCCTGGCGAGTAACTCGCCAGGGCTGCATTCAAGCATCATGACGACCCTAATGGGTTGAGACACTCCCATAGGGTCGGCATGATGCACCAATGCAGTACTGGCGAGTTGCTCGCCGGGGCTGCATTGGTGTATCATGACGACCAATCTTTTAGTGACATTCGTCCTTACGGTTAACCCTTGTTGGACGGCATGTCATAAAAGGTGACATTTGTCGTCATGATGCACCAATGCAGCCCCGTTGAGTGACTTGCACGTTCTGCATTAGTTAGTGCATCATGCTGACCCTTCGGGGGTCTATCAACTCCGTAGGGTCGGCATGATGCATGAATGCAGCAGCGGCGAGTTAGTCGCCAGGGCTGCATTCATGCATCTTGACGAAAAGCAATGCATGAATGCATTATGCCGTCCTCAAATGGTTAACTAGGCATTCAGAGGATACCAGAGAGGGTAGCACAGGGCACGAACTACAGGAAACCAGAAGGAATCGTCTACAAGAGAAATAACACAGAGAGGAGGGAGGGAGAAAGGGAGAGAGAGAGATAGACGGAGACAGAAAGAGAGAGAGATAGGGGATGGTTAGAGGGGAACAGATATGCAAACAGAGGGGGCTATGTCGGTAGGCAGGGATAGAGGCCTCCAAATAAAGGTAGGGATGTATCACCCTAAATAGTTTATGCCGCGTATCTACACTAAACTGTACACCTATGCCACAGTACACTCTAAGAAAAGTGTGTTCTGTGTACATGCTTTTTTGAAGCCACTTTTAACACACTTTTGTATTGTAACACACTACACGCTACTCGAAGTGTGTTGACCTCAAAAGTGTGTTACTCTGTCACGCTACTCAAAGTGTGTTACTCTGTAAATGCATGTTCCCACAACACACATAATTTAGAGTGTAGATTCTACTGTACCCCTGATATGAGCGCAGGAAGGGAAGAGGGAAGAGAGGAGTAAGTAGTAAGCAGTATAGAAAATGGCGTTTTCTCCAGGCACGTTGCCTGGTAGGAGGCCTGCACGTGTGCTATTCAAAAATGACCGAGGCAAAACATCATATGAATAATGCCTACTCAAAATGACTTAGCCTAAAGCTGATTGAAATGGAGAAGTCTAAGGTGAGTTGGTCAATACTGACCAACCTGACAATATTAGCTAACCTAGGTTGGTCGTATAGGGAACCAAGAATGACTAACTTGGTTAGGCTATAGTGGCTGAGAGATTGGTCGTATTGGGAGCCAAAGAATATCAGTGTAGACAAGAAGACAAGCAGCTATATGGACCTAACAGGGTGTATTTATGCGAATCTAGGTATATGCGTTCCTCAAAATGATACCACTGATATCATATTATATCTAGGGGAGATTGCCTGTCATCGATAGTCATGCAGTAACAGCTTATAAGGAGGTGGAACATTGCTTTTTGAGCCTTAATATTTGGACATTATTACATTCAATGTTAACTTGTGACCCGGCATGATTATATCATTTAGCTTCCGCTCGATAGCTATGGATGACCCCCTTGACTGTTGTCCAACAGGCTTATGTCATAGAGCTAATTATCAAGACCCAATGTGGAATATTGCTTTTTGAGGCCAAATCTTTGGACATTCAGATTTCTAGATATCTAGACATCTAGATTTCTAGATATATACAACACAACTAGTTCCCAACTTGGCTTCTGGATTAGTAATTTTATTGAGTATTTGAACCTACTGTTTCGACATTCTCACGTTTAGCCTGTGACAGGACATCTGCCCGACATAATCATTTAGTTTCGGCTCGATAACTATAGGGCCCCAGACGGGGGGTAGCTGTGTCACTTGTCGGTTTTAAGAAATGCCAATGTCCCTTGTCGATTTTAAGAAAAGGGTCTTGTCCCTTGTCACTGACACCTTAAAAATGTCACTAGCCCTCATGTCACTTGTCGATTTTAAGGAATGCTCATGTCCCTTGTCGATTCTAAGGAATAGGTCTTGTCCCTTGTCACTAGGGTCATGTAGATTTGTCGATTTTACCTGTCTGGGGCCCTAACTATGGATGACCACCTTGACTATTGTCCTAATAGCTTACAGACCCGATGTGTACTGAGTAGGTGTTGTGTGTCTGTGTGAGCCGGTGCTCGTGGTTGTGGTGGGGGAGGAGGTGTGAGGGGGGGCGTAAGGGGCGGGGGTTAGGGTGAGGGGATCAAACCTTTAAGGACGACATGACACTGAAAGTTGATATTTGTCATTATATGATGCGCCAATGCAGCCCAGTTGAGAAACTCACCGCAGCTGAATTGGTGCATATATAACGGTGACCCTTTGAGAGTGTCTCAATCCTGGAGGGTTGGCGTGTTGCTTGGATAAAGCCCTGGCGAGTAACTCACCAGGGCTGCATTCATGCATCATGACCACCAAGGCATGATGCATGAATGCACTATACCGCCCTTAAAGGTTTAAAGGTGAGGTCAGTAAGGGGGTTGGGGGCTGGGTAGTGGGGTTAGTTAGGGGGCTGGGGGTTGGGTAGAGGGGTTAGTTAGGGGGTTGGGGGCTGGTAAGGTGGGGTTAGTTAGGGGGTTGGGGGCTGGGTAGTGGGGTTAGTTAGGGGGTTGGGGGCTGGTAAGGTGGGGTTAGTTAGGGGGTTGGGGGCTGGTAAGGTGGGGTTAGTTAGGGGGTTGGGGTGTAAGCGAACACGGAGCCCCTCAGTGACTATTGTCCTGTCAATTACCGAGTGTCGCCCCCTAACGGGAACCACGCAAAGCTACCGGTGAGAGGCATTATGGGTAATTAGGGGGAATCACGACCAGCATGCCGTGTGTGGGGGGGGGGGGGCGTGGAGAAAGATAATTAAAGGTTAACATTTAAGTACTAATACTTTTATGTGGCATAGGTGGATGCTCATAACCTTTTGACTTACAACTTCATGACATTATAAAAGTATGTTACATACACAGTTGGTTTAGGTAACAGATTTTTACATCAAGACGTCAATCGATGCTATTTCAGGACACCTTCAAATAAACTCCCCATAGGAGCGCATGTTGCCGGAACCTGTGTGATGATATAAAATATGGTTCATATTTCTGGGCCACTTCTTTTTTTCATTCAGTCCAAATCGGAACTGAACCATTCAGAAGACAATTCGAGAAAATCCGACTAGTGCCCTTTTAAACAAAATTCAGGCCGCCCATTGAGTTTGGTTGAGGACACATCTATTAGGATTGTTTTTTTTATTAGATTCAGGGTATTTGATTAATTTCAGTGATTTACATAGATTTGTAACATTGGGTTCCGCTGACAGACAGAGACAGACAGTGACAGACAGTGACAGACAGAGGCAGACAGTGACAGACAGTGACAGACAGTGACAGACAGTGACAGACAGTGACAGATAGTGAGAGACAGTGAGAGACAGTGACAGACAGTGAGAGACAGTGACAGACAGTGACAGATAGTGAGAGACAGTGAGAGACAGTGACAGATAGTGAGAGACAGTGACAGATAGTGAGAGACAGTGAGAGACAGTGACAGACAGAGACAGACAGTGAGAGACAGTGACAGACAGTGACAGATAGTGAGAGACAGTGAGAGACAGTGACAGATAGTGAGAGACAGTGAGAGACAGTGAGAGACAGTGAGAGACAGTGAGAGACAGTGAGAGACAGCGAGAGACAGCGAGAGACAGCGACAGACAGTGACAGACAGTGACAGACAGTGACAGACGGGGAGACATCCGTCACTGACCGTCTCCCCCTACACCACCGTAACCCGACACAGCGTGTGTCCATAACGAAATAAAACAGGAATATTTCCACAACTTTTTCCCTTCCCACTTTGCTCCAACAGAAAGAAGGGCTGGGTGTGTGGCTATAAGATTACAGTAAAAAGCCTCGTTTTTAGGCGACCATCCCTCACGGTTGACGGAGATGTGTGCGACACTGAACACCGGAGCACGGGGCGGGGGGGGGGGGGGGCTTTTTGAGCCACTCCGGGATATTTGTTACTTCATGAATCCGTTTTTACACAACTTTTGTCACTCTCCAAGTAGAGCCGTGTTCTCTCTGAGTGCCTCTCTGCAACAAGCGCAAAAGACGTTAAGACTCAGATAAATTAGATTTTGGACTTGAGAGTCGACTTTTAATTTGACTCTGCCAGACTCGACATCGCTGATTTGATTTTAATGCTAAATTCTCATGCATATCACCGCACCTGTTATTTAATCTTAAAAGGTTATGGGGTGTTTTCTCAATGTCCCTTAGTAAAAAGTCAAATAGGGGTACTTCGGTATACATGTAGTGATTTTGGAACATACAAACTGACGCTAGACTGAGGCTTTTATTCCCAATGTCCGCCTCCCCCCCTTCCTTAATAAAGGCCAATTTTGGGTCCCAAAGAATAGCGTTCAGCTCAAAGTTAGTGGAAAAGAGGATGGTTTAAAAAAGCTGAATATCATAATAATGGATTCATATTTGTAGCAGGGGTGTGATGAATCCCAGTGACTAAAGATGTGTTTGGAGAGTGCAGTTGGTTAACAGGAAGTGTGTATTGCGCAGTCTCAGGGACAGAGACTGTGTATGGAGACAATAAGGCGGCGAGCAGTCTGTACACAGACCTATCCCTAACACGACGCCGCCCTCTGCGCACGCGCGCCGCTGACCCGCGCACGCGCAGACCGTCTCACCGGGACTTTTACAACTTGGTGCAAGTAGTCCCAGTAAGCAGATTGTGTTACTACGCCGCGCGGCGCCGCACACTGATGGACACATCCACCTTTTTAATGAGTGAAAATAATCCGGCTTTCACGCCGGGCTCGGAGACGGAGAGGGGAGGAGGGAAGGGGGGTTGTAAAGGGGAGATGTGGTTTTAATTCTTGTGGAGCTGCGACTTGTGAGGGCTGAGCTCGTCCTTTGTTATTTCTGTGCTCTGACCGTGAGAGTGCCGCACCGTGATCTGCTGATACCGCCGCCCGCTCTCCACAACTCTTTACACATCCTCCTTTCTGATTGGGGTCTCTTTCTTCTCTTCACGGTCCTTAGGGGGTCTAGATGGGGGGAGGGGGCGGAGGTCCCCATGTCGCCTGTTGATTTTAAGAAATGCCCATGTCCCTTGTCACTATCTTTCTGTTCTTATACATTCTTCCTGTCGATTTTTAAGAAAATGACCATGTCCCCTGTTGATTTTAAGAAATGTTCATGTCCCATTGTCACTAAGCCTCATGCCATCTGTCGATTTTAAGAAACATCCATGTCGCCCTGTCGATTTAAGAGATCTACCCCCATTCCTTAGGCTTTTTTTGCCCTTGGGCTATTTGATATTGGCATGTAGGGAGGGATTGTCTGGGAAGGGCAGTGTGTGAACTTGTATGAATGCCAATGTCAATGCTGAATATATGATCATTGCTGGAAAGTATGATGTGTATGTGACCTGTAAAGTGTTCTTCAAACCTGTGTACATGTCTGGTGCTGTCCAGGTCCTTGTGGGCGTGGAAGCATGCTTGTGCATGTGCTTATGAGAAGACCTCTGAGGCCAAACAAAAAAAGGTTTTGTCTCAGGTAACCCGACCGACCCTATCAAAACAGGGCCGACCCTACGTTTTTTCATGCAATTTTGATTAAATTTTAGTTTTTTACCCTTATTTCGTTATTTTTTTGGGGTTTTCGGAGAGGCAGGCTAGTACTTTCATGTAAAAAAAAAAGTGAAAAAAGATAAAGATCCGACCTACTGACCCTACATTTTCTTGCCATGTTACCTGAAATAAACCTTCTTTTTTTTGGCCTGGGCTTTAAAACGTTATCATCATTATGTCTGATTCAATACATTCCTCTCACTGATACCACTCCCCTCTGGCTCCCCAGAACATTCCTCCTGCTGCCTCCCTCCACCTGTCTCTCCCCTCCCTGCCTCTCTTACTCCTTGTCTCCCTCCTCTTTCTACACTCAAAAAGTAAACTTGTCTCCAGCCTCTTCAAAGTGACAGTCATAAGATAAACAAGCCATAAACTCGTGACAAGGAAGCGGGTCTTCTAGCTGGAGATAGAAGACCCACTTGGCATGTGCCTGCCCAAAACCCAACATCTGCCAGCTCCAGATTTTATTTGTGGGATGGTAACCTGATAGGTTAGACAACTTTTGACTCGTTTATTTTATGATAGTCACTTTGACGAGTCTGGAGACAAGTTTATTTATTCAGTCTATCTCTGTGTATTCCTACCGCAGACCTGTGGTATCAATACATTAATTGATTCGTCACCAAGTCTATCTCTAGCGTCTACAGTCGAATCTCGCTTCTCGAATCCCTCACTTTCTCAGACAAAAGCCCTGCAACTAGCCTATGTTTCTTATTATTTGGACTTATTCCATTGTATGATTTGCTTCCTTTTGATGGACATTGTCCGTGCGTTTTCCAAATCCGAGGAAGGGAGGGCTGACTGTACCTATCTATGGATATACCTGTATCTTTTACAAGAATCACTTCATCGATATCTTTTACTTGGATCAGATCATATTACCGGCCCTGTAAAACATTCCTCCTTTGTTATAAAACATGTGAAGATGTACAAAACACGTAAACAGGTATAAAACACATATAAAGGTTAAGAGTTGTGTCAGTCGCTGCGGCTTCGGCCCGTCTTGTCTCCAAGTTACAGCGGTAATTGGACATATACACCGCCTCGTTTTCACATACGCAGCCTCGGTTTGAAGTTTTTTACTCCCTACCCATCATGCACCTGTCTTTGATGACGTCACACGATCCCTTACTGGATCTGGATCCACAGCCATAACGTCATCCTGACTTTTATCTTTTTTAAATTGGTCGTTTATACGTTAATAGATCTTTGTGTAGGGTGGGGCCTGAAACAAAAGATATTGACTTAAAACACAAAAGATATGAACAACAACAACTACTTGCCGACTTACTCACTGTTAATATGGAGGTTAACATGGCAAGGCCGACGGCGCGTCTCTTTTTGTCTGTAGTACTATCTAAAGGAGATAGAAATACTGGCTTATTCTCAGTGTATAATACCACAAATGACGTTTTTGTAAGTTCTCATGCAGTACAATGAAAAAGATGTACTGTAGTAAAAAACGAAGGAAAAAAAAGTCATTCATTGTAAGTGTCAACCTCCTCTGTAATTCGATATGAAAGACATTTTATTGTATGTACTTTTATATTCTCTTTAGTGATTGCAGAATAAAATCTTTGCAACGTGAAATTCATTGAATTGAATATTACTGTTCTATAGATATTAGAAAGCATGTAAAGCACAACATTTATCAGCTGTTAGTTTGAGATCTGCCCACGATCATGCACTGTTATTTGCAAAACTTGAAAATAAAAATTCTATTTTAAAATCGGTACAATAATATTGCTTAAATGAGTGAGACCCCTAAGCATCTTCAAATTTCCAAGGAAATTATACAAATCTTAGATCATCCTGTTAGAAATCTTCCCTCCCCGGACAGCGTCTGTTTTGTCAAGTTAGTGGTGCCGCGTCAGAAAGAGGCTGGTGAGGTTGCCATGACAACAATGGCGGCCATTACGACCAGCACGCCGCCTGGTGGTGGTAAAACCCGCCCCGCCCCCTAATTACCCACCATGCACTGCGCTAATTGCCAACTGTGCTTCGCGGAGCGGGGTTTTACGCCGAGACGCCACCTCCCTAATTTGGTGTGGGCGGCCATTATGTAACGGTGGTGTTTATGGTCGTCAAGGGGTGCGTTACTAAGGAGCGCCGTGTCATACACCGTCTGCCCCCTGGCGGGGATCGGAGGGGGTAGGGAAGGTATAGCGGTAATTCGGGTAGCTCCACGTGCGCGGCCATGTTAGTTCTGTCCACGGAATATCCCGCGAGATTTAGCCTGGTACCACATTCCCATAAACCACAGTTGTCAGGAACAAGCTGCGTTCCGTGGACAGAACCAAGATCTCACGAGAACTGATAGTGTCATCCCACACAAGGTGTTGTTGGGACCAAGTTCTATCCTACAGTGCAGGTACTGTTGCGTTTAAGCGCTGGGTTTTAAATGAGCGCCTGTCTTGAATAAGCACCTTGAGAGCGGAGCGCCTGTCCTGTATAAGCACCGGGGTATATAGGGCTCCACATTTATAAGCGAAGGGAGGTAGAGGTAGCGGTAAGTGAATGAGTAGTGCCCACCCTCCATACAGAATGACACAAGTCAGAATATTGTGTATTTCTCGGGAATATCACAAGCTGTATACACAAGAGATTCTAGAGAAGAGTGAACGTTCCTAATTACATGTTCAATAGTGATGTGTATTTCAGTTTGCTTTTCCTGTATGACGTCATCAATTGTGGAGGTTGGATACTTACAGGGATTGATTAAAGACTTGAGATGTACATAAAAAGCAGTGTGATATAATTATCTGACTCACTTAAGGGAGTCACATCAACTCATTCACTCACTATAGAAGAGTTAGAAAAGTGAGTGATTTTTGAGGCACTGTCTCTTTTGACTTTCTTTTCTCTGTGTTTGTAATGTAGATAATGTCGTGTCGCTAACATGTAGTAATACTGTCTTTACACTTTGTAGGTGAGTGTCCGCGGGCTGTGTATGAAGGGAACGTGGTGTATGGTGAGGTGCAAATATGTACAATGTAAAAATATACAATTAGTGTGCTTGATATGAGTTGACTCTTATCGTATGGGACTGTTGTTGATATTCATGAGTTCAGCTTGTGGATAGTTTTCTGTAAAGTAAATCTATAAAATGTAATATATTTTCGGTGCGGTGTGGATTCACAGTTCAAGCAGGACACTGCGCTGTTCCCGTTGTTGTGGCTGATATTACCCCTTACTTCTGTGAACACTTGATTCAAAGTGAAGTACTAAAGCTTGCAAAATGTCATCTTAATGTGAATCTCCATCAATACTTTAATGTGACACACGGGAGTATCTCTCCATGTTTTGCCAACTGTTGACCCCAGCCCTTTAAGGGCCGCATATTTCTTTAATCAACTATTTGTCGCCATGTTGCATAGATGCAGCCCTGGCGAGTCGACTCACCAGGGCTGCTTACCCAGCAAACACACCTTTAATGGGCCGGTGCTGGCCCAATGCTGGCAACGGTACTGGGCCTGTGCTGGCAATACGGTTCTGGCCCAGTGCAGAAATGCAAATAGGGGCGACACCGGGCCAGTACAGTGTGCCATAGTCGGCCCAGTACTGGGCCTATATTGGGCCAGTACTGGGCCAATGCTGGCATGCCAATACTGGCCCAGTACAGTGTGCCATAAACAACCCAGTACTGGGCCAGTACTGTGCCAATACTGGCCCAGAACTGTATACCACGAATCTGGCCAGTATAAATCATACCATGTACATGTATTATGAGTTATATATTTGAGACAGAATACATCATATTGCCACCCATCGCACATCCTGCACACATAGATAGTGTTTAAAATAAGTGACCTGTCAAACATCTTTCCTCAACTAGTTTTAACAACCAGGAGTGAAGATGACCAATCTTATCCACAGATGACACAGTGCAGCTACCAGTATAAGATATATATTTAAAATGCAAACATGAGGTGTTTATAATGAAAACCTCTTTGTTAGCCAATAACCTACCATATCAAATTCATAATGTTGTATTATATAGATGTCCAGTGATATCTATTTCATCATAAACTAATTTTCAACTTGTTGAGGCAATGTGAACCCAGATTATTGAGTAATAAGTATACATATGGGCCATATATCTCATAAGACACGCAATGGTGACATCAAGTGGCGTTATTGGGAACTAATCTAGTCAGATTGCCAGTACCGGGCCAGTACAGGCATACCGGTAATGGCAACCGGTATATTGCCACTAGTGACCCGTTACATGGAGGAAGAAAAGGCAAAGAAGTGGCATGCTATTGGCAGTGCTGGGCCGTTACTACCAGTACTTGCCAGTACAATGTCAGTACTGGCCCGGTAAAGGCGTGTTTGCTGGGTAAATACAATATGGCAACAAAGTGAATATCACATTTAATCACCATGTGGCCCTGTAAAGGTTTATATGTGTTCTATATACAATCCCCAACTGTGTGAAATATTATACCTTATCCACACTTCATTTATGTTACAGGATATTGTATTGTGTTTTATAACCACTGTGTGGTGTATGAATGGCAGATGTACTTATATATATTTATATGAAGTGGTAAAGTCCAATAAGAGTTCACGAGTGTCAACTCGGCAACTTTAATATCGCTCTCAACAAGACGTTAGGCCAAAAAAAAGAGGTTTGTTTCAGGTAACATGGCCAGAAAATGTAGGGTCGGTAGGTCGGATTTTCTTTTTTTTAAACTTTTTTTTTTAACATGAAAATACCAAATTGACGGAAAAGGGGTAAATATATGGAAATTTCTTCAAAATTGCATAAAAAAACGTAGGGTCGGCCCTATTTTGATAGGGTCGGTCGGGTTACCTGAAACAAACCTTTTTTTTTTGGCCTTACCACTATGCCCCCCCCCTGTATGCCATCGTCTTGTTCACTTTGTAACCAATAAGACGCACATTGCAGGCCGCCTTTACATTATGTACAATAAGTACAAACTCAAGTTGAAGTCAACTTATCGCGAAATCATGGCATGGTCCTGTTGTTGTAAGGGAGTGGTCATTTTTTAACAACAGGGGGGGGGTCGGTGGATTTTCGCGTGAGCGGGTCGAAATTTTTTTGGTCCCCCCCTCAGGCAAGTTGAAATTGAGCGCGGCCGACCCCTTCCCAGTGGGCACAAAATGCAGTTCAATGTTGAGTCAACATTAAAACAACATTGAATCAACTTTGTCAACCAGTTTTCAATGTTGATTCAATGTTCTGTGCCCACTGGGTTTGAGCTATAGTAACGCGCGGGCTTTTTCGCTAAAAAGGGGTGCAATTTTTTTGGTCCCCCCCTCAAGAGGGGTCCAAATTTTTTTGGTCCCCCCCTTCAAGGGGTCCAAATCTTTTTGGTCCCCCCCCCCCCCAAATCCACCAACCCCCCCTGTTGTTAAAAAATGACCACTCCCTAAGAGTTGTGTGCTGGCAGCCATGTTGTGTGACTGTAGAGTAGCCTCCCTGTACCACTCTGTGGCTGCAGTCTGCGACGCTCTACCCGCCGCCATTAATTCTTACCGTAAAACCTCATGTATTTATAAGCCTAACTCGCGAATAAGCCACACTGGGACTTTAGACCGAACCTATAAGCCGCTGTGGCCATCTGATTATAGTGACTTTTGTACTGTATTATAGGAGCAAAAACTCGTGTAAAATAGGGTCTTGACAAATTTTGGGGGGGGCCCAAACATATTAAGGCCCCCCCTCCTCTGTGATTGGGGGGGGGGGCCACTGTTAAGAAGGCAAGCGCCGTATTTAATGTCCCCCCACTAAATACGATGTGGCCGTATTCAATGGCATAAGAAAAAGTTGTCATTCTTTTATTAAATGGCTTCAAATAAAGATGATTTAGACAAATGCCAACTATATTGATACCGTCTTATTTCACTCGTGGGAGCTGGGGCGCATCCCGCTCAGCCTGTGGCTTTGTGCGATACTGCCCCAGTCCCCACTTGTGAAATACAGCATCACAATACGGTATCAATGGGCATTGGCATTTGTCTATATAATCTTCTTCATAAATATTCAAAGCTTGGTGAAGGTAACTAAGCTTTTAGGGTGGCTGCCCTGTGACAGAGAGGGAAGTAGTGCCAGGGCCCCGGGTCAGTTCACTGATATTCTTTGGTTCGCGACCAATACAAATCAATCTCTCATTCACTAACTAAGTTAGTCATTTTTTTGGCTCCCTAAATGACCAACATAGGTTAGATAATATTGTCAGGTTGGTCAGTACTGACCAACTGACCTTAGTCTTCTCCATTTCAATAAGTTTTAGGCTTTGTCCTTTTGAATAAGGCATTAGTCATATGTTGCTTTGACTCATTCATTTTTGAATAGCACTTGGTCATGCCTGAGCAATGACCCTATGACTAACCTGGCATAGCCACTTCAGACTAAGGGCCGACACATTTAGATTTTCTGTGTAGTTAGTAAATGAAAGTGAGTTGGAGAAATGTGGGAATATCACAGAATGTCACAGACCTACAGTCAGGCATGCCCCCTGGTGGCAGTGAGAAACAACTAAATAAAGTGTAACTTAATCCGCTAAGTACCCAGCCTCCACACGGGCACGGCACTGGTGCCGACCGGCAACCAGCAAAACCAGCAAAACCAGCACAACCAGCAAAACAGCCGCCTGTCGTCTGCTGCAGTGTAGTGTAGTGCTGTCTGCATACACCAGGGGGCGCCACAAGGGGTGTACAGACAACTACACAGTAGCATAGTAAGGACCTTTGTGCCTCTACATGGGTCGCCATATCGATTTTTATTTATGAAAGATATACTAGGAGGTTATCAAAAGGTTTGTGTCCGTTGATTTTTTAAAAGGCCGTGTCGCCCGTGTCGCCCGTGTCGCCCGTGTCGCCCGTGTCGCCCTTGTCGATTTTTAAAAGGGCTGTGTCGCCGTGTCGCCCGTGTCGTTTTTTACCCATGTAGGGGCACACCTTTGGCAAACCCTACGTAGCTCATTTAACCCAGACGTATCCTATGCCTTGAACACTACTACGCCTGCGTCTTATGAGCTTTTATGTGGTTGCTAAACGTCCCTAGTAGATCTAATATGCTGCACAGGCAGGTCGAGCCGAAGATTGATCAAGGTGTAGTCGGCAGCAGGCTCTCAACAATCGAAAGGTCCCATGTTCGAGTCTCACCCTGGGTTGACTCAACCCTAAATGAGCAGTAGTGACTTGTCTCAATGGATGTGAGTTAAGCAGGAGGCAGTGACAAAAAGGTGTTTGTGAGAGCCAGCTATAATCTTAGCGACCACAAGTGACTCCCATGGGCGCTGTGTATGTATCCTGAGATTAGTATATCCCCATGCTACTGATATGTAAATATGATATGAGGTAGACCTCCTGAAAGCTAGGGGTCGTTAGCAAGTCTAACACCCAGTGCCATCTGGCGAAGTTACCGCCCAGAAAGGACTCATCAAGCTGACTGATGTCTAACAAGAAAGCAGACGTTATACTTAACTTATCTTAACTTATAGGGTACTAGCGGATTACATTTTAGGCCAATCAAATAGTTCCCTGCAGAATCACCCTGCGGCTGGTATCCATGTGGTAGGCTGTTGGCACTGGCATGTTGAGCCGTAGACCAATCAGATCTCTCCTTATAGAGCGATGGACGGAGATGCGCTGCCAACACTTTGGCACAGTATGTCTTATCAGTGTTGTGGGGAATTTAAAATTGTTTTCCCAAAATGAAAATTTCGATCCGAGATGCACCCATTGTCATAGATCCTACCTAGTAAGAACAAAGATGGCTGACCGATGAGTGAACATGGAAGAGGTGAATACTGCTCATTGGTAGTAGAGTCCATGAGTAGATGGCGCTAGATCTGGGTAAGCTGAGTTTCCACCCCATTCACAACATTTTTACATGGGATAAGACTGATGAATAAGATTCCATTTCATCCGCCTGACCATGAGAAAAACTACACTTTTTAGCATTGTAGAGATTCTGTATCATTATATAGCAGCCTTCCACACCCTGTAGTGCCTCCTTGTGGGTGTGGGCGGTACTAAAGCCTGTCAGTAAAAGCGCGGCAAGCAGCCATTAGAGACTGTAAGGCAGCTTGTCAGCGGCCATCTTGGTGTCAGCGGCCATCTTGGTTGACGTTAAAAGGCAAAACATGCACGCTGCTTGTCGGAATGCCGCCTCTTTTTGTGTAACCTGAAAACCGGCTCCGCACGGAAGCTGCATTAACGACTAACTACAGCGACATTTAAATCTCCACCCGCCATCTTGGATTTCACTCGCTACATCTGACCCGCGATGAAGGAGCATCAAAAATAGTTCCCAGCTCCATTTTCTCAGAAATTCAAGTCCTGTATATTACCCCAATTTCTGTAAACTGTCATTTGTTGAACTTTATTCCCAGACTGAGGCTAAGTTTGTGTTCATTTTAATGGATGTGAAAACGAGGCTGGGTATGTGAGAGCGAGGCTGGGTATCTTGATTACGGGGTGGTAACCCGATCAGAGCGCCCCTACCTGCTAACACAAACACTAACAGAAACAAACTACACAGAAATCACTCCGCACTCACTTCCGCCCATTTACCGTGTCAGAGACCGGACTACTTTTTGTGTCAGAGAAGGGACTACTTTTTGTGGCGGAGGGCTCCGGTTACCTCATCACTGCCGTCAGTAATGGACGACAATAAGGGAAGTGACGTCAGCGTTATTTCTGCTGTCAGACCGTGCAGACATGCGTACTTATACATCTCTGGGTTTTGTTGCCCCTTCCTAGTAGTAGTAGATATTTGATACTGATGATGAGAGCGGGTCTGAACTTGGAGATACAGGCTCCATGCTTACACACGTAGACACATCATGTATACGGCTTAGACACATTAAACCATGGGCGCTGCCATATTCGTCAAAATACCCCCAACGGCCATCTTGGATTCTACTATAGGTCTATGGGTAATGTCTTATCCGCCCCCTCCTCAGCCCAGAACAATGGTCACTGATAAGACTGATAGGGGTTATACCTTGCAACCCACCCATTTCTTAATCTTCTCCCTATTATCTCAAGTGTGAAGTAAGGGGATTTGTCTGATTATCCTTATAAGGGATTACCCAGAATGCCAGGTGGATGTCGGGGGTCTTTTATAACCTGTCTAACCCCTATATTTATTTTTTGGAAAGACAAGATCTCCTATGCTTAAGCACTGGATGGCCGTATTCAATGGCACCAGTGAATACAATGTGGCCGTATTCAATGGGCTAAGGAAAAGTAGTTTTCCCTTAATAAAATGGCTTCAAATAAAAAAATAAACGCAAATGCCAACTACATTGATACCACTCGTAGGGGCTGGGACGTATCCCACTCAGCCTGCGGCTTCGTGGGATACTGCCCCAGCCCCCACTCGTGAAATACAACAGAGACGGTATCAATGGGCGTTGGCATTTGTCAATATATGCCGGAGGTCACGTGCCATTTGTTACCGGATGTGGCATATCCAGAGTTTTCAACAGAGATGAAATATTTCCTTTACGATTTCTGCGTCTATTCCTATATGAAATAATCCATAACCCCCCCCCCCCCCCCTCCATAAAAGAAAAGAAACCTTGTGCCCCCATGGGGTCTGAATCCGCCTCTGACCAGAAACTGGGTGGCAGAACCACTGCAGTACTGAACCTAAAACCAGAAAAACTACATCAATAAAAAAAGGTTCCAGTTTTTGACCAGACTAACTGATTATTAGTCAATAATTGATAGATCACCGTCCCCAACAGAATGAATTAATGAGTTGTGTATCCATAAATGATTGTTTGGCAATTAACAAAAATGCTGATGGGGGGAAAGTAGGAAGGGCCTTGGGATTGAAGAGAGGCAACGGGGCAGGGAACAAATTTCGTGACCTACCGTTGCGACAAAGCTTTTCAATATGGCCGGGCTCTTACCGCCAGCTCTTACAAAGTACAGGAACAGTACACTAACTACCGTAATTGTCCATGTGATCGCAGGGGTCTCAAATGAGCACAGGTCTCATTTAAGCACTCCTGAAATTCAAAATATTTCTTTAAATGGACATATTTAAGTGCAGGTCCCTGTATAAGCGCATGGTGCAGCATGACTTGATATGTATAGCAGAGGTTAGAGTTTCCTCTGCTGCTACGTCAAAGGGCCTGGACTGGGGGGCAAACACAGGTCACCACGTAGTTAGGTAGCTGTACCATGATAGTACCATTAGCCTGAACTACAATTTAGTCAGTGCATATGGGCTGCTGTAGACCGTACAATACATGCTTCACGTATAAAAGAGTAATGATCAATTCATGAACTTATACCAGACCGTATTATAATTTACAATGTATTTATGTGATTGTAACTGGGTGAGATATGGTTCATATACCCTCTAAAGTATCTACCACATGGATTTTGTTTGCCCCCCACTGTTCTATTATTGTGCCTCTATATGGGTACCCAACTATTTGGCTGTGTCGATCTTTAGCAAAAGGGCCGTGTCAGTGTGTCGATTTTTATGACTATAGAATATACTGGGGCATTATAAGAAAGGCTGTGTCGGTCGATTTTTAAAAGGGCCGTGTCGCACGTGTCGGTTTTTAAAAGGGCCGTGTCGCACGTGTCGGTTTTTAAAAGGGCCGTGTCGCCCGTGTCGATTTTTACCCCATGTAGAGGCACATTATTGAGTGCAAGCTACAACTCTAATCTCTGCTATAAGTGTAAGGTGGCCTGTACGGTAGTACAGTACGGTAGTACAGTGAACTCAGAGAGAGGACACATGATGATGTAATGCAGGTACATGGGAGCACCTCAGCCCCCACCCTGGTCCCTGTGCATCCCGGTGTGCACCCTCCAGTACACTGTAACCCCAACCACAAAGAACCAGTGTAGGTGATTAGCACATTGTCTTAGACTGCTGTGGGTCGTACATT